>QVRM01004077.1:0-35060 GCA_003439945.1 Dermanyssus gallinae | reverse complement strand
CACGCCAACCACCTCCTCGTCGTCAACCTAGAAGGGAGACTGCTACCATTGCGGACACCTCATGCTCACTAATGATATTTTAAATACGCCCTTCGCTAAGAATGAAATCGGCGGGGACTAGCATGAAAGAGGGCATTTGAGACATCCTCGGTGTTCTTTGTAGGCGTGTAGATGCAATACTGGTTTGATAGTTGGCTACAAACACAAGCAAAGAAGAATAATTAGTATTCATTCATTAGTAAGTCAACTGCATCTTGCAAATACAATTAAGGAAGATCGCTTTAAAAGGGGTAACGTGTGTCGCTCCGGGATTAAACCCGCGATTTTCTGTATGGCCATCTCTGGCCGTCACCTCCACGCCCGTCCCGTCAAATACTTCTCAGCAACTGTTCCGTGCGAAACATGCACAATGCTTTGATTGCTCACAAATGAATGATTACATCATGATTCTACGATCGGTGTCAGCTATATGCAATTTGGCTAGTTTGAGTTCGATCATTGTGAGCAAGACGTGAATTATGCAAAATTGTTGTCAAGTTTTATCAAAGCAATTTACTGAGTAACGATTGCAGTACTGCTCAACTGTGGGGTTTCCCTCGTATGCGTCTATTAGGGCTGCCTTTTTAACTGCTGCAGCCCTAGAAACATTCCGTTTAAGTCACATTGTCTTAGAAATGGAACGAAGCATAGGAGGGAAACGCATCTATATATATATATATATATATATATATATATATATATATATATATATATGCGCGTACTTATGAAAGTATATCTGAATCGTTGCTTTCCAGGAATCGTTCAATGATGAGAGGTGATTGGAACGCAATTGCTCGTTGCGTTGGGAGGCGGCTGTCTCTCGACGGCGCTGCTGATGCGACGGTAAGGTAGCGGCCGGCAATCCCGTTCGTGTCCTATGCGCGAGCCATGACGACGGGCAGCGGGCGCAATTAATTAATTGCCTCGCCAATTTGCCCGTCTTTCGTCGACGGCCTCCAAGCATCGACAGAGACACCACGCAAGGAGAGGAGGAGGGAGAGGGAGAGAGAGGGAAGAGAGAGGGGAGAGAGATAGAGAGAGAGAGAGAGAGAGAGGAGAGAGGAACGAACGGGCCGGGAGTAGAAAAGATCTATTCGGGCGGTGGAGCGGGAAATGTATAAGGGAGAGAGAGAAAGAGAGAGATAGAGAGATAGAGAGGGGGGGAACGAGGGGCGGGAGACGATATGGGAAGAAAAGAGCGATTCGGGCGGTGGAACGGGAAAGTATAAGGGAGAGATGGAAAGATGGGAGAGAGAGAGAGAGAGAGATCAGCCACTGTTGGGTGGCTGTGGTGGTTGACTGTTCCTACTTCCTCTTTCATCAATCATCGCATCGCAGTCCAGCATCCAACGTCGCTGCAACGGCGACACCGATTTCACCACTGTTCGACTGGCACTGACGTCGTAGCGTCGCCGCTGGTCACCGTTGCCGTATTCCGGAATCCCTCCGCGCTTGCGTACGGCAGCGTCGACGTCGAGAGCGTCTGGACATCGTGTGTGTGGTTGACGTTTGTATCTATCTGTCTGTCTGTCTGTTTGTCTGTGTGTACCATGCGTGTGTTTGCCATGTGTGTACATATAGAGGACTATATGTAATAATGCATTCTCTTGATTACGTGTGGGCGTTACGCACAGTTTGTGCATCGGTGTATACGCCAGCTGTACGCTTGTCTGTGCACCACCATATACATGCGAAACAGCGGGCGCTGGGTGTGGTGGTGGTGGTGGTTGTTGAGTAATAGGACGGTTGGGTGGATGCCCGTCTATATGTATCTATATATATATATATAATATATATACATATATATATACTATATATATATATATATATATATATATATGTCTTGTTTGCTCGTTTATTTGTTTGTTTTTGTCTGAGTCTCACTCAAGGGAAATACCTACCTCACTGCGTTTATGGCCCGACTCATGTATCACCCCACCACACTTACTTCACCACCGCGTCTACCTCGACCCCGATCGGTGGGCGCTGGGAGCGGACACCGGACAATGCCCAACACTGACGATTGACAACAACAATAACAGCAATTAGAACTATAATAACGGCAATGACAACAGCAACCAACAACAACAAAAACAGCAACAACTGCAACAGCAACAACAGCAGCAGCAACACAACAAACAACAACAACAACAACAACAACAAAAACAGCAACAACTGCAACAGCAACAACAGCAGCAGCAGCAACAACAACAACAAAGTCTTTGCAAGAGATCAGTCGATGTCATCGTAAACGTCGCCGCTGCCGCCGTCGTCGTTGTTGTTGTTGTTGTTGTTGTGATTGTTGCTGTTGCTGTTATTGCTGTTGTTGTTGTTATCATCGTCGTCGTCTGTCCTCGGTGCCGGCAGACAGTGAGATTGGCCCCGTCACCACTGACACGGCCGCCTAGGTCATATGACGTAACGGAGAGCCATCGTTCGACAAGCATTACTCCGAGACAAATAAACAATCGAATATTATTATTATTATTGAATACTAAGCAAGTTAATTACTGGACACTGTACAAGCTAATCATTGGAGACAATACAAGTTAGTTATTAGACACTGCACAAGCGAGTTATTAAACACTTTACAAACTAACTATTGAAATTAATACAAGCTTGTTATGAGACTTAATACAGTACTATACATTACAAGTCTCCTTGATTGAAAAAGAGGTATTGAAATCACATTGTAGTTTTTACATACATGGGCACGTCGCGAAACTCTCCATGCGAATGCGTTATTCACCACTTCGACATTAGCAACTTCCGGCGGAGTAATTAACACACCACTTCAAAGATTATTTGGACGTACTATGAAAAAGGTACTAAAGTTATTACGCCGGATTAGTTGTTTAAAAAGTGTCACGTCAATTCGCATCTGGTACTTGCCCACGTTTGGGAGTACGAGGCTCTCACGTCTTACATTGCAACGCCATGCGACTCGTTTGACAAATTTATTTTGCACTCGCTGAAGCAGTTCTACAACTTTTCTATAAAAACATGTCCACACATGTAAGCAGTATGGCCACTTTGGTACAACAAGCGTATTATGCAGTTTGATGTACTTTGCTGAGTTATGCCCGATAACCGCCCTAAGAATGAGATTGCACAGGCGAGACGTAGATTTTATAACTTCGGCGATATAAGTTGTATACCTCATTTGACAATTAAATGAAACACCTAGGTTTTTATGTGTTGAAACTTCGGGTATACTCTGGCCGTTCATAAAACGTGCAGTGCCGTCCTTGATTGTTTTCAGCACGGCACATTTAGAAGTGGATATTTCCGTTATATTCAAGTGGGTTCATAGTAGCACGGAATCAATTCAATTCTATAACTCGGCCTTGTCTTTGTCGTCTTCGACTTCAACGTATATCTCGACGTATAAGTCCTCGGCCTAGAGCTTGCAAATCACATCGAATTTGCCAAGGACGATTTTAAGGTCTTGAGCAAAAATTGCAAACAAGAAAGGCCCTAGGCAGGAACCTTGCGAGACTCAGAGAGGGATGGAGCAGTTTCAGACATAGCACTTTTAACTCCGACCTTAAAACTCCTATCAGTGAAATAAGTTTGGCACCAATTTCAAACCCTAGGTCCGATGCCTATATTCATTAGAAAAATTTGTGGTCAACCCGATTGAAAGCACGCGAAATGTAAACGGTGTGGAGTGGAGAACTGTGATTTTGCGCCAGGGCCCAGTCATGAGAGACCTCCACTAATTGGGTTGCCGTCGATTGCCCCTTAGTGAATCCGTGTCTTAAAGTTGATTGGAGGATAAGAAATTATAGATGCAATCAACAGCTATTTTCTCTATGATTAACAAAGAATAACACACTGAGCAATAGGTCGGTAATTTTCAGCAGTTGCTCTAGAGCCCCTCTTGTGCAAAGGTGTGACATTGTATTCACGAAAGACGGTGGAAACTTTGCCATCTTCGAGGGACCGAGTAAAAATTATAGCCAGTGTCAGCCTTGTGTCCATCCTCGACTGCGGTCCCATTTTTCATGTATAAGCGGCGCTTCCCCGGACTGTAGTTTACGACGCCGGCCGGCATATCAAAAGAAGTCCCTTGCATCGCGGATATTCAGATTAGTTTCCTCTAAGCGCCGACAATGCAATGTTGTACGTGCCAAATTACGCGACAGGCGTTTATGGCTTTAAAATCCTGTAGTGGGGATAATTGTTGGACCATCTTCGGAGTATATCCTTCTACAAGGTCGGACATTATATTTAGAAAAGGGCAGTACTGGGCTTCCACTGATTGGCATTGCGCAAAAAAGAGACGCCAATTGGTGGCTGCCAGAGTCGCAGTCATTGTATTATAATCAGTTTTATAGAAGTTTAAAGATGGATCTTCCTTATTCATTAAGTTATATATAGAATATTATTACTGAACTTCATGTTCACAATAATGACTTAACTTTATACAAGTCCAATATTGGGCTTTATAGAAATGAACGATGGAACTTATTACGTACAAACTAACTCTTGGACTTTATAAAAACCAATTCTTGTAATTTATATGTACAACCAATTTATTTAAATCTATACACATTAGTTAGTCCTCAATATACAAGTTTGTTATTAGACTTTATGCAAGGTAGTTATTGAACTGTACACAATGTAGTGATTGGACTTTATACGGACTCATGCTTGGACTTTATCAAAGGTAGTTATTGCACTTTATACGGGCTCGATCTTGGACTTGGTGTTGAGCTTAGAGTTAGCTAGTTACTTGAGTTAGGGTGTCCATGTACAAGTAAATTATTGGACTTTATAAACGTTAGTTATCGGACTTTATACTAGTAATTTATCGAACTGTATACAAATGAATCAATGGTCTTTATACATGTTTGCTATTACATACACCTGCGCAGCAGTACACATCATGACTATGAAGTTTATCATCAAAAGAAATGGTCGTATTAGCGTGCTAACACTAGTTCTAAAAACTAGCTCCGAAAATACGCTGTAGCGCTGGAGCACTGGAGTTCGAAGGTGAATCATAAAGGCTAACGTTTCATGCACCCACAACCAGATAAGTAAAGCAGCAACCAGATAAGCCATTTACAAATATACTGTAGAAAGGCAGTAAATTAACAAAGTACCGTGTGCATCCCAGAAAACTACCGTCGCCAAAATGAAATTTAAATCGAGATGTGCCTCTTTACTCTGATGGGAGGCATTTTGCCTGGTGCGGTCCTCCACTCTCCGGTAGCATCACTTCGTTCTGAAATAAATAATGACGGTTTCAGGCATCGTTGGCGGTTACGAATCAATGTAAAAAATCCTGCCGATTTCACTCTCAGAAGTTTCAAATAGCTGAAAATGACACGCGTGTCAGTTCTTCTTCTCACTTGTTTGCTCTTGCCGTAGCGAAGTACACCAAATAGTGCAGCTAATGCCCAATCTGGTAATGCAAAATCTAATGCCTAACTCTTTGCTATTTTGTACAGATTTCGGCGGTCAGTCCTTAAAAGTTTGTAGATTTCTAGGACAGTTTTCTCAACCAATGTTGTTTTTGATCGTCCGTGGCGAATCCTTAATGTCCTCATACTACCTTTTTTTGAATGAGGCAGTCCAGTTAGAAGTGGTACTGTACGCCGGTGCATTAGTTCCGTAAACTGAATCTAATTTGGCTTTTGTTTTAATTGCGGTTTGTTTATTCAATGTTTAATCACTGCATTGCACTCGCTCGCAATGGAGCTCGGCTCCAGTGCTACTGTAGAGTCTGTCATCTTACAGTTGCGCGACCTGCTATAAACGCAATTCGGAGCCAGTTCCCATAATTTTAATTTTTGTTCCTTGCGAAAAAAATTTCGGCTGTGTTGTCGGTGTGAGCTTTTTGAAATTATAAATAGGGATGCTACAAACCGTTTGACCCACGTATATGTAGATCCTATTACACGTAGAACATATGGAAAGCTAGGCGATTGTAAAAATAATTTTTACTATATCAGGAATAGTGAACTAAATAATTACAACATTTCTTATATTAGTCTTGTAAGCAAGTTTTAAATCGCGCAAGCAGGATATATATTAAAAAAATTGCAATCAGAGGCAATTATTTATACGAGTTTTCATTATTAGTAGTCTGTTGGTTTCAATTAGGGCTCAATTGTCCTCTTTAGTGCAGTCGTAGACAAGTTTCCCCGCTTTACTGTACATAAGCGTGCCAATGACCCTTTTATCAGGCTACATGTGGCCTGACTTTTGTAATTGAACGTGCATGCAAAGTAGCCACCTATATGCTATACGCCACATACGTGACACATCTACGTGCTCGAAAAGCCTTATTCGCACTTTAATCTCCGGGGCGCACGCGATGCACGTAGTAAGGGGCAGATCAACTAAATATTCACTAATTATGTATAAGACCATTTATTATTAACGTGCACTTTGCTTTTCGGGCAAGTTTTATCTAGATGTACGTCGTTTATTCCCTAGGTGGGCACTGACTTTCTGGATGCCAGCTAATGGACCTTCACTAAACGATTATTGTGAGCACAACGCCTGTGTTTACGCACATAATTGCTACTTCCAACACTAGAAGAAAAGACTTGACTACATATAGATGTAGATCATTCTATGAAAAAGTCTATTTAATTCCCGTTTATCTGTATACGAAAAGTCAGCAAGATTTTTTTCCGAACGCAATTTTACAACGTATATATTCTAGAAAGTGCGTATTACCTAATGAGAACCTAACTCGTGATTGAAAAAGTGACGATCAAACCTCCCAGTTTTATTTTATAAAACGAGCAAATAAAAGTGAACACGTGCGAGAGGTAAACAAAAGGGTAAAAACGGTCGTAGGTTCTCAGCTAAGACAATAGACCAAGTTTAATTCCGCTAAAGCAAGTGATGCTGAGGACAGCGAGCGCTAGGAGTGTAGATAAAGCTGTCGCAACGACAAGCAAGACGGACGAAGACGAGGCGGGAAAAGTCTGTTGCATGTTTTCTACTATATACTGCGCTTTACAAATGAATCGAAGGTGCACGTGTAACAACAACGGCATTATTCTTTTCTCTTATCTGCTCTAATCTGCTTGAGACGCACATTTGCCAACGCTGCCGCGATGGATGAGTTATCACACCAAGTAACATGTGTTGCATTTTGTAAGTGCCAAAAATATCTTATTAAGACAAGAGTCCAATATTAGATCATGGTTAATACATGGTAGATTGTTTATTTAACAAATGCACAGTGATGTTGTCATCTGCCGAGCGGTTGTTGGAGTTGCGTCGCCACTTGTGATAGGTGCACTATAATATATGGAATACATGCATTAATGTCTTTAAGTTTCTGCCAACGCTCTGACAACTATAATTTAACATAATATGCCCATAATAAGCTAAGATGGTATATTATAAAGTACTAATGCAACTGTCGAAAGAACTATTGGAGCAAACTAGCTTACGATTATTTTTTATTTATAGAAGTCAGAGGAATCTAGTGACAGTCAGAACGGGTACCTATCAAGCGCATGCTCGCCTGGGTGTGTGGAGGGCTTCAACACATGATGGGCTGTGTGACTCACCCACATCCTACTCAACTTTACCTCATCGTTTCCTTCGTCGCGCCTTCAGATCTACTATGTGCGAAAGTACCTCAAGAGGATTGTAGATATAATTCTATGCATCTGCGCTGTGTTTTCCTTCATTTTTGCAATAGCTGCTGCGTTTTCCCGTTCACACCTTTGTAATTTTCTGTTAGGGCAAAGTGACGCATATTAACCGCTTTCAATTGTAGCTATCACCAACCAACACGAGAGCGGCAGAACGATGTAAACCGGGTAGATTACTCCTCCAAGCCAACATGATTGAACGTACGCACGGGTTCTGGACGTCCTTTTGACTTAATTTTTGTCTTGATGATTCTTAATTGCATTGGAGCCGCCTCTGTCACGAAAGCCCACAAAGCAGATGAAAGCAGATCTTGCACTCTAAATAACTCTATAATGGAATATGATATCTTTTAAGACACCCGGCTCACATCCATTGGAAGAGAGGGAACTAACTAGAGGCTTCGACTAGAGTTTTAGTATATGTCCAGGTTTTGAAGGTGAGTTAAGCAAACTAGAACTATCCCGTCACAGAGCAGTCAAATACTAGGCGCCCAAACGACGATGCGAGGCAGTCAACCGAGGACACTATAAAAAGGATGTATCTATGGCTAACATTGGAGCTGAAATTACAGAAGTCTGCTCAGATCGTCGTTTATGTGAATCCTACGCCAGAAAGTGAGAGATACTGGACGTGGTCACCGCGGGAAGCCTAGGAGAAAGCTTCCATGTTGATGACGTCGGGTAAGATTATTGTGTCCAGACACAGGCGCAGTCTCCAGCATGGCGGTTCATTATGGTCGCTCTTGCTCTGGCGAGTGGTTAATGACCAGACCGCATCGCTGAGATTCCCACTCAATTCATAGTGCCTAGATGATGGAGTTTCGTCGAGCCCGGTGGCGTAGTGGATTAAGTCTGCGCCTCGCAACCGGAGGAGACACATAGGTGCGCGGGTTCGAGCCCCACCGTTGCACGTTTGTATTTATGGGGGTCCGTCTATGAAGCAATGTGAAAAACAGTTCCGTGGACGTTAAATCTTGGCTGAGGGTCAGCCCGAAAAGCTTTTAGATGATAGAGTTAACGGCAGTTCACGTGGAGGACGTCTCGGAACGTATCCGCAGAATTTCGCGATATCTGGAGGTTACCAGCGGATTGGAACCTGAATGCGGCTAAGTACGAAGGAATTTTTCAGTCGATGTTCGCAGATAACACTGCTGCGACATTCGTTGCGGCACTTTTTGCCTGGTTTAAAGATCATCGCTCATCAAAATTAAACCGAAGTTGGATTGGGGGTGTCATTTCCGAGTTATTCTCCGAGTATACTCCTGCTGTCCTAAAGAACTGGTTTGCCATGGGCATCAAAATGAGGATGTGGCCTAACCGACCTTGTCACTGTGAGCCTGCGCTTATGATATCGATGTCGTAGGTAGTAGACGGACGGGTTGCATGCGGGCCACTTCAAAGCGATGCGGGTCTAGATGAGCTCTAACGCCAGACGAAGTTGCACTCGGTTACAGCCAATAGCATTTTAGCTGATCGGTATGCTTCTGACAATGAACCCAAACGTAGTGACATGAGAAGTTTAAGATGACGTGATGCGGCATTACACCACCAGAGATCTGACATACGGCAAATTGAATTAGTTTGCTGACTGCGCTCGATTCCTTGCGCAGAGATTGACATTTCTGTACTATGCGTGTAACGTTCGTTGCACGGAAAACCGCTTTTGAGTTAGTTCGGCTGTATTTATCAAATTCGATGTATTTATCAATTTATATTACAATCCTGTGTAAGTGAACGTGTTAGCTTTCAGCCTATAACAGCTCTGATCTTGATTCGAGAGATTCTGATTAAATTGAGATCGCGTTGCCCCCGTTGGACGTCAATGGAAAGTCTCTGGCGCAAAAAAATGTGCGGCTCTCTTGTCCCCAGCAGTTATCTTAATCGTTCACCCAATTTAGCAAGACTCGGTCAAGGGGCCCGGTGGTCCCAAGGTCTCGAAGGCCACTGGGCTGAAGTTATGGGCTCTTGTAAGTTCGGCGTATTTGTTCATCTTGTTCTTTTCTGCTTGGGTCGCGGCGTGACCAGCTCTAAGTGAACCGAAACCGACCATTGAGGGAGAAAGTGAGTCGGTTACGGTCGCGTCCCATATGAGAGTACGACCTCGTTCAAATGGGATAAGAATCATCCCGTAGGGACGCTTGCCGTCGTTTCTGGTTCGTCCAGTTGGTTTCAACGTACTTGGATAGCCTGCCGTTCTCAAGGCCCTTGCTAACGTGTCATTAATAGCCGCGTGACGTGGTCGACGACCTTCACTGAGGGCGCAGCATAGAGCGTGGTTAGCTCTAATGCCCACCGGCTCCCCGCACCGTCATATGTGAGGGTGAACGAGCGGCGCACCAAGTCGAAGGCCAACACATATTAAAGTAGTGGCATCATCCAGTAAGGTTCCTAACGATGCACTGGGTAGGGCGTCTAGCCAATCGCTTGCATGTTTTGCGGAGGTTGCCCTAAGCCGAGCCCTGGTAGAGTCATTGTCGGCTTGATCAATAAGTAAACGAGCACGTTGATCGGCTAGCATGGCCGACCATTCACTCTGAGATGTGACGTCTTGTGGTGAAGTTCCAAGAACCTCAACCAAACTGCTCGTGACTCGTCCAGTTCAATGTTAAGCAGATATATTATCGTATCGGCTGTAAGAGCATTCAAGCGTTGTAGCTCGTCCGTTTCGCCGTAAGTTTGATACCCCTCTGAATATGAGTTAAGCGTGTGGCTGAGTAAGAGCACCTCAGCAGGTAAAGACCGCTATGGTATCCTATCAGAGGAAGGCGCTCCGAAGATGTACTCAGTTTATCCAACCACTTCTGCAACACGGGGGAAACACCTTCCCGAAGTAGGGTACCCCTAGGAGCTCTACTTCGTTTGCGCTGAGTATCTTGCAGCCCGGTAACCAGTGCGTGATCTCAGAGGTTGTTGAATCTGCATCAGGATTCCATACAAACAGTTCGCATTTCGAGCGATTTAATCAGGTCGTTAACTGCCAGGAAAAATAAAGGTGGCCCCAGAGGGTCTTCTTGTTGTATACCTGTCTCGGACGATATTATTAGGTTAGACGTTACAAGGCATATTGGACGTTTATATGAGGATTCGACATAATATTACATGTCTGGAGTGGAGTCTTTGACTGTTCTTAGCAATTGTCTCTTCTTATCGTATTAAAAGCATTTGACAAATCCAGCTTGAGCAAGTACGTGGGGCAAGTCCTGGAGGCCAGGACAGAGCGAGTTGTATGAACCGCTGTGTCCACCCTTGCCCGAAGCGCAGTATGTCAACAACGTTGGCTAACTTATTGGCTGTGTCTCCGAGGTTTGGGGACAGCAAATCGGCTAGTAGTCTCGGACGGATAAAGTCTAATCGTGCTGAGGAACTTATTGGAAAGGATTGAACAGCAGCAAAGATATCTTTCTTGCTTGTGGATCCAGAATCTATTGATGATGGCTCAGGCCATATAGGCTCCGCTGGTGCAGGCGGGTGTTTCGCTTTTAGTGCGTTGGCGGTGTCTTCGCCAGATGAAAACGTGTCTGTAGAGATTAGGATTCTAGTAGCATTAGTGCCGTCTTCTCCGGATAACTTGGCTAGGACTCTTTTAGCAACATCGGAATCAGCGTGAGTTGCGCGTTTATTTTAGCGATTCTGTGGGCCGTCAGGTTATTTAAGCTGGTGCCGCACTCGTAATCCCGGAGATTCTTACTTATGATTTGCGCTAATGATTGGTTGATATTTCTTTTGGCTGGGAGGCGGAGGATGACCGGTAAAAAAGAAATAAAGCCAACCAAGCGTGGAACTGTTCTGAGTGTGCACATCATCGGGCACCTTAGTAAGGGTCAAGGCTACGATATGTCTTATAGATTTTAGTGTGATACGTACTAACTTAAAAGTTTCACTAATGTCTTGAAGCTTGATTAAAATGTCCTAAACTGAAGGATCGACGTGGTGACTCGTGTCAATATCGGGAGACGATATTATAGCTGTCGGGTGTTTTGTCTTAGTATGTCGTAGTAAGCTACGCCTGGTGTATAGTAGGCCACACACCAAGCAGGGAACTTTTAGGCTAGGTTCGGCGTCTGCGATGTTAGGTTGTACCAGCAGTGTCGTCGTTGTTGTTGGGGTTAAAGAGCTCCCGGATGGCAGGTAGGTGTGATCTTCCATTATGACGAGGTGTGTTTAAGCTTCTCAATAAGTGGTAGTAACGCAAGTAGTGGCTGAGGAACTTCAGTAATTGTTTCGATCGCCTTAGGTAGCTCCGGGCTGACTACCGAAAGAAGGCCAGACAGTGACGATAGGTTTGTGAGCGTCCTGTGGGCTTTGGCATTGACCCGGCGCCGTGGTCAAATAACTCGAGACCTTCTAAACGTTCCAGCTCGTTGTTGCCGCTGCATTCCTTTTCTTTTTGGTGGGTTCCTGAGTCTAGGCAAAATTATTGATGGGTTCCATCCTCAGAGGTTTTCATACCTCTAACCGCAGCGGCATATGTCTATTGGCCGGTATAGGCGCTTGTTTACAAGCTTCTTCTATGGTTGCTGCGGGGTGATTTACTTTCACCTGCTGTACGGTCCTCACTGATGAGTCTACTCTTCTCCCTAAGGAAGAAAAGTCTCGGGAGACGCGCCAGCAGGATGTGGTCTACGAGACTTAACACACCGAGGCGTGTTTTGACATAAAGCGGCTCCTGCATCTACGACAGATTTTCTGTAGGCTACACTGACTTGCTTTATGACCGGGTCGGAGGCATTTTAAGCAGACCAACAGTAAGTCCGGTTCGAGCACTACAGCGTGCGACTTATAACCCAGAAATATAGAGGTCGGTGGTTGTCGGTCGAATGTAAGTATCACTAGATCTAAGGGCTTTCGTCCGTCGCCCCCGAGTGGCGTGCAGGCGACGAACTAGAGTCACTCCCAGGTCTTTCAATTCCTCGAGGATTTCCGCCTCTGTGAAAGCCATGCTAACACCTTGAAGTCTTGCCTTGTATGAAGCTATAGCTGGGCATGGGGCTTTTACTTGTATCCCGTTTAATTGCTTGATGTTTTACAGAGAAGTTGCTGCCTGTATGTTAGAAGTCCAAACGGCGATATACCAGAAGTCCTACTTCCTGGGGACGATGTGTGAATTGCCTTGAATAAAGTAAGCAGTGACCCTAATTCGGTTAACGGGCGCCTAGGTAACGAAGCTTGTCCAACTGTTTTAATTCTCGCGCCGCCAAACGTTTCTCTTTACAAGACGTGTGAACTGTGAACCCACCGTTATCATCGTCCTGGTTAACCGCTTCGTTTTGAACAGTCTGTTCTACAGTCTCGGGCAACGTCTTTCTCCTCTTTACGCCTAAAGACGTGTTATTTCCATCGTCGGGGTGGCATTTTCACAAGCGGGTTTTTCATGGGCGGCCTTCAGGTTTTCTGATGGTAACACTGCAGCGTTGGGCGCTGTTCCACTGAGCACTGCACTGCTCGGTGATTCATTTCCAGGTGCTGCATCTTTGCGCAGTCTAGTGATGTCCAAAGAGCGCGGAGCAACAATTGGAGGTGGTTGTGGGCCGGGGGCCATGACGTTCTTCGGTGTCGATTGTATAAATAACTGTCGCACTCAGAAGACAAAAAAACAAAACAAATTATTTACACGATCGTGTTTCGAACTCGGTCCTCCCACTCCATAATTTTGTGGCCCTGTTGCATACGCCACACCCTGCGCTTGAACTCTTAGTCGTCGATAACCAACTAAAGTTGGCTGTTGTTTGTAGTACGATGTAAACAAACCGTCGTAAAATGTAAACAATCACGTTGTCAAACAAAAGTTTCGAACACACTTGAGAGGCGGCCTGGCCTGCTCGGGTTAGGGTCCTTACGTCCAGTGGAACGGCTGCCGGGCCTGCGTCGCGCGTCTATGGAAACGTCGCTCAACACTGTCTTACTGCACCAATTGGCGCCGCAATAGTCGAACTCGAATTGACTGCACGATTAGATTTTCCGGGAACACAGGTAAAAAGCGTCCGCGTTCGACCAAGCGATCGAGAAAAAAAATACTGTCCTGGCTTGTATGTAACATAAGGCTTGCGGAACTAAAAGCTCCTCATATAATTTACGATATTTATCTTGTACTTGTAGTCAAGTCTGGACGACACGATTTACAATTTACCCGTAATTTGCTTTAAAATGTTGCGAAATATAAGTTAACAGTGAACATTAAACGGACATTGATCTTACGCGTTTGCAGAGAAAAAGCGCCTGTGTTGATCATCGCATAAAAATGAATCGTTGGCCATTCGATTTGGTTCACAACTGCACTTAGCTAGGCTTGCTTTTACTCTAAAACATTCGATCAATCAAGCTACAGTCATGAGCGCAAGAGTATCATTTGGTGATCATCACATAAGATTAATATATAAAGGCGGTGGCCATATTCCATTTTAGAATCTAAGCATTAACATAAAGCATGAGATCTGCTGCAGCCTCCAGTGAATTCATTCGGCGAGGCCAGTATGGCAAACATCGGCGTAGCTATCTCGACACCATTCGGCATCTCCGGGATTCGCGGGCCCTTCTCACAGTACCGGGGCTAGGACGAAGCCCTTTTTGTGTCTCGCCGTTGCCATAAGTGAAGTGACCACTGGTCTAGGTGTGAAAATAAATTTCGCGTTGGGAACATGGGGATCTGTCGTTCGTCCAATGCCTTACATTATAGGCCTTCCGATTAGCCATGTTTAAGTCATTATCTTACATCTAGTAGAATGAAGGGTAGGACTTGTGGTATGCAAGTGGAGCTCTAAGCTCGCGGCCTGCAAAGCAGAGGATCCGCTGGTTTACGTCAAGTGTTGACCGACCCCGTTTGAAGCCGTGCTAGGGTGTCCGCTAGACCGCGACTATCCTCCATGACAGCACTGAGTTTCTCTAATGGGATACATTCTTTCATATTTGGCCTGAAAGAGAAAGAGGTTTTGCTAGCTGAGAACCAGCACGAGGCGAGTAAGCTTTCATCGGGGAGGGAATTGCCCTTTGCGTAGACGCGTATGGCAAAGTCTGCGGGTAGTTTTGCGTGATTGGTCGCCATTAGCTTAACTACATCCGGGAGCGCATTATTCTGGGTCAACCTTATTCGTCTGGAGGGCAGGAGAGGAATTTACTATTGCTTAGCTTTTTGAGGTTGCTCTACACTACTGGCAGTAAATCGTTACTGTTAAGCGTCTCCTCGTTTTGCACAAGCTCACAGTGCACCACGTTCATCCGGCTTTACCAGACACACTGCATGGTCTTCTTATCGCACTGCCTCGCTTTCGGCACGCTCTTGCCCGATGCCTTTCTTCGACCAGGATCTTATGCGAGTTACGCTACTCTACTGTAAACGATCTAATTCGCATTGCCGGTAATCAAGTTCCCTACAGAATAGCGCTCTGTATTTGGTCAGGAGGGTGATTTAGGAAATAAACCATGTCGATTTCGGTGGTTTTATAGACATTCTTTGGTCACACGTTAGTCACGTATCCGTCCATATGTCTTGACAGTTCCGTATTCTCGCGTTTTTCTGCTTACTAAGATATCTCTGTTTTTTAACATACATAGCACAGTTTTGAATTCTGCTATTACAGTATACATACCGATGCTGTTAGATGAGCCCTATTAGATACGTTTTGTTGTTCAGCATATTTAAAATGAATAGTCAACTCCACATTGCACAGAACGCGAATATCTAATTATAGCAACAATACAAGTGAAAATAACTAGCTTAGCTTATGAAAAATGTTATAAAGTATGCTTCGTTTAGGCTTTAGCTGTCTTTGTCCTGCAAGATAGTTATAGCCTACCGTCTTGTTAGCCTGCCTACACGGGTGCTCAGAGCTATGCACACATCTCTTATTAGTGTTCGATTTTCACCCAACTGAGCCACTGGTTGGCATTCCATTTCTGTGACTAACCTTGTCCGCCATCTCGTTGCCTCACAGCGTTGATACAGGAGGATCTTCAACTAATCGCGGGGTTTGAGTTTAGGCAGACTGATAACGTGAATGATAGCCTGCAAAAATGTTAGCATTGAGGCTAGCGCGGTCACTCACTCTAATTCCAACTAGCTCAGACTTCAAAGCATCGATAATAATTGCGCTACCACCGGTTTTCAAACCTCCTATTAGCACCCATTGAACCCAAAAAGTGAACTACAGAATCAAATAACCAGATTGAGCGAACGAGTAAAACAAATTACCCGCAACCATACGTAAAATATCTACTCTCAGCTCAGGTCATCCTCATGAGAGAATCCATCTTCAAAGGCTAATTCTCAACCTACAGAAGGTGGACTTCAAAGGTGTATTCCTAATCTACAGAAAGTGAACTTTAAAGTTGTATGCTTAATCTACAGAAGGTCGATTATTCAAAAAGCACGTTATTACAACTGAAATGTAACAATACTGAACGTATGTCTTGCAGAGTCCTCTATATTTGTCAAGGCCTTATATTTTCTTATACGCGCGATGTGGGATTCTTCTAATGCACTGTGGCAATGTATTTGATTTACAATTATTTTAGGAAATCACAAACTAGCATCCATTGGTGTAACAGGCCCAAAGGTGGGGTGTGCAAAGTATTGATCATTAGCCCTCTATAAATCGGAGCTTAATTGAACTTGTAAGATTTGGAATCTCTATCCGTCAAAGCCGCATCTTTTCACATATGCGACAATGCACTTGATTCACAATTCTTTCACGAAATCACAAGCTACCGTTCATTCGTTTAACAGAAAACTTAAAGAATGGGTATGCAGCAATTGGGCGCGGATTATGAACGCTGCAAGTGCATTTCTCCCGGTGTTTTGTGATTGTTCAATGTTTGCAAAAATATCAGAGAAATTCCCCTAAGCAAATGTTGTAGGCGGTGCATAGACATCGTCAAGAAGGTTCTCGCGAATAAAGCCGTTTGCCTTCAACAACTAAAAGATGCTTAAGCATGACAGTTAGTCTTCCTTTTTCAGATGCCGCAAATGCAACGTTAGAGTCCCCACTTCCAGCTTCCAATCCATGAAAAAGCTTCCAGTCAGCACTAATGTATGTAAAAGACGTAACATGGAGTATTTTCGATTTTGCGTAGAAACCTCACAAGTTTATTGAGTACCTTATCCCGGTCAGCTATACTGGTGGTTTCTACAACAATGGTTACATTCTTTTTCTGCCATATCCGACACAATATCCTGATAAACGAACTTTAAAACATTGACAAATTCTTGAGCAATTTATTGTCTGACAATGCTTTGTGCTTAATCAGCAACTTTCTTTGGCGCTAGGTTTTCCTTCTAGCCTTTTGCAATGTTTCTTTTTGTAATCGACCCCGCCACATGCTTAGAGATGGTCTGTAACGGCAGGTTACAAATGATCTCGTAGCCGCCTCTAAGCGGGGTTCCCTCTACGCCCCACCAGTTGACGACTAGCAAATCCGCCCATTCCTTTTGGGGCGACGTCGTGATATTAGCCACTTTCCCGGTCGGTTCTGGGACAACCTTCGCCGCTTCAACGGGTCGGTCCACTACGCTACCTTCTAATAGCATGGTTCATTTACTGCGCCTTTGCTCACGTTTGACAAACGACACGTGCCTTGCAGCCTGGAGAACGGTTCACGTCGCAGTTCGCACAAAAGATCTTTTCGTTTCACATTTGGCCGTACGAACCCTTGGGGCCACAGCGCTAACAATATTTGTCGTTCTCTTCTCGTTCGAGAATACGACGAAACTTAGTGGTCATAACTTAGCCACACACAGCATTTCAGGGTTACACTGTACATTGTAGTGACGGTGGCTTAGGCGGCTAACGCACCGTTCGAAACGGGACGTTGCCATGGCAACCACGGTTAGCAAAACATCGCAAGTTCGAGCCCTGGCCGTGCTGGTTGAATTTGTTGGTCGTGGTTGTCATTGCCTTGCTGCTACATACCTGGAGAAAGCCTATAAAATTCCAGTACGAGAACGCGACGATAAATGTATTTAGACGATATCGTGCCACAGGCAACTTAGCCCCTTACGGGCGTCTAAAATGTAGTTATCAGAGCGTAAAAAAACAATGTGTCTACTGTGTTTTATGGTTAATGCAACTATCTCTGACTTTATTTGATCGTGCGGGTGTAATGTAAACAGCACGCTTTAACAATTCTCTCGCTGTTTCGTACTTGGGGGTCTTTTCTGACTTAGGCGTAAGGACTTAGTAATGTACGGAGATCCGTAACTGTACATACGGTTTATAACGTCGCACATTTTTCTGCTAAGCCTTTAATGTTCCTTTCAATGACATCCTGAACCCACAGTTATCAGGCTACTTCACTTTAGAGTTATACCGCCCCGTCGTCAAACCGCCTCGTCCGCTTTCTTGTCTAATAGGCATGAGCTGCTTGGTGGCCATGATCACCAAACGTTGGTATTTGCGTCCTGATCCTCATCTCTTTATTGTGCGTTGCCCGTTGCGTAATTCCTCATGTGCTTCACCGCGCAGGTTGCTGTTTACCAGTTTCGATTTCCTTGATCACTACCATTGTCGTCTCTGATTTTGCTTGCCGAAGTTGATATCGCTAATATAGCTGTAAAGTCCAGTAACTACGCATGTTCTCTTCATCCCTAGCAGATGGCTCGCCAAAACAGATAATCGTTGAATCCTTACACTAACCTTAATCGATCAAGCAAGTTTGGGCCTAACAAAGATCCCGTACTTTGTAGGCGATTACGTCCTTAAGTCAACTTAGGTGAGGCTTAAGCCAGGCTTAATTATAGAGCTTGCTGCTCTCCTTAAATGGCCTTAAATGGTTCAATTAGCTATCGGAACTTAGAGTGACCCGTAATCAACCAATGAGCATGAATTTAGACACGACGCGCGACTAAATTGACTAACGCGAGAACTGAAATGGGACCCACTAACCGGCAGAGCTCACCCTATGTCTACTCTATGCATAGGGAGGTATTAGATGTGCATATATAAACATATAATTGTTTTTGACGTTTTTCATAAGGCTAGTGCCCGTGTACGGTTTTTTTCATGTCATGGCTAGTTTTTAAACCACTCCGGCATTTACCTTTTCCTAATTGGAAACCATGCAAACCAATTTAAGGGTGGCCGGTCTGGGTCTCGAACCCAGTCCCCCCGAATGCAAGGCAAAGACTTTACCACTAATCTTGCTCGGTCCATAAATCTGATGACTTCCTATGCATGCGCAGGCGCAGCATAATCGAGCGTGTATCTGTGCATATATATATATATATATATATATATATATATATATATATATATATTGTAAAAGTGTATATTAATCCAGCTAAAATGAAATGACGTGAAAACATGCACCAGAAGTACGTGGGCTAACGTTGCCTTACATACGTAGAGAGAAAGTTTTTGCATTTTTTCACGTAACTTACACCCTGGCCGATAGAGCCACATCTGTTGATGTTTGCTTGGAAAATTCGTTCTCGTCAAGCGTAGTCTTGACACCGGCCACACCTTTCTCATGCGTTGCTGCCTTTGGACGTCCTTGACGAGGTTTGTCATACAGATTGAATTGTCTCGTTCAAAAGCTTGGTACTATCCATAGATACTTCTCAAAGATGGAGATTCATCCCCAGTTGTCGTTTGAAGCACGTTAACGCACTTAATCCTCGTTGGAAGTTGTAAAAATGAGCTGTACGCATCTCAATTTCTGGACACGCCTGTTGTGCCGCCGATATGGTAGTGTTCGCAATTTTCTCACCATGGTGTCTCTAGAAGAATCGACTCAAACTTTCTACGCAAACATCAGCAAATATGGATGTTCACGGACTCCTTCGTATTATTATTATTATTTAGGGTTAGGAAGGCCACTATCGCAGCCGCGGCAATTACATGTCCACATAAGCTTTCATTCGATGCAGCAGTAGCCCTTTTTGGGATACAGATAGCGCCCATCGCCACATATGGCATTTCACTAATATGGGATAAGGTGGGAGTAGACGAATTGCGTTTAATCGATGGGGTAAGGTTTTTCTTTCTAAAGAGGGTTTTTGCGCTTTCAAATACATGCAGAAATAGGGTGGTCCACGTGTTGGAAGGTGGCCCACTGCTGACAGAGGAGCTACAAAAACGATGGAATCTGAAGAAGACGTGCGCCTTTGACGTTTATATGCGAAATTGGCGAACCAAAATTAGCGAGGTAGACATAGGAATTTATGGGACAGCAGCAATGAGAAGCACTGGGTGGATGGCTAGCGGGGTGAAAGATCGCCATTTAACAACGGCCTTTGCAGCCCACGGATTTCATTACGTTCTATGCAACGTGGAGGGCTTCCATGAACCACAAGACGAATGTCGATACAAAGAATGCTGGAGTAAATGTGATAAATACCACGCCGCGGTTTGTCCGGCGGTTCGGTCCATAGCAGAACTGGCAAAACGCTAGATCGATTGTTGTGTGGAAAACTGTGATGTAACATAAACACACTTACCTAGCCCGGGTGTTAATAAATGAATAATAATAATTATTATTTAGTTCGTCGCCGTTTCGTTGTGAGGGCACAGATAACACTGACACTATTTTATTGATTTCATCCTATTATTATTTTCGCATTGTGAATTAATAGGCTTCGATCGGTTGATGGGATTCTTGTCGTCATTTTCAAGCGGACCTGTAGTATTCACTCATCCGGTAAAAATGCCCGTTTGTTTCTGCTGGCGTGCTAGTAGTCAGCATTGCCATTCATATGCTTGTGGTTCTTGTTTTAACCCAATAATAATAATATTAATGTTTGGCAATGTTTAGAGTAAACTTTAAACGTCACCAGTTATAAGCAGACAGGCGACTGACAGTTTGGCCACTAGCTACCTACATAAAACAATTTACCTAAATAAAAAATATTCTTGATTGTAGTTAGCTGGGTGAGCCTTTCTTCAGGCAGACTCTTGCGTTTAGTGCTGCTGCCTATATTCTTGTGCAAGTAATCTACTCCCGCGAGGTGTCCCGCCGAATGACAGTAAAATTAAATGCGTGCCGGCGTTTTTGTTAGCGCCCTATACACGAGTTTGCACGATAACCTTCCGCTACAGACTAGCGCTCGTATGGTGTCAAGGTTACCCATTTCAAGTATAATCGATATTGAATAGCGGGGACACACAAAAGCGTGCTCTGCTGTGGCCTGCACAAACAGACGGCACTCAAACGTTGGGCAGGCCGTGCACGTTTCACTGTTCGTGATTGACAATGCAAAAGGCGATGAGAATGCACCTTTCGAGTGGCTTTCTGACAGAATTACAGAACTCAAGACAGGCATAGTTATGTTAGGTATAACACCTAGTTTTTTTCTAAAGCCAATAGCGAGTCTGGCGTGCCCACTCTATGTGATGCTATTAGCATGTGAATGTGCGCCTAAGTTCAGAAATAATTTTGGTTCTTTTCTACGCGTATTCTATACGGCCCATCAAAGCGTACAGAAATACGTGTAGAAACTATGCGCTATTTTTGGAGGCCACTAGTGATGCCGCAGTGATGGCGATCTGAAAAGTTTCCAGCAGTAGAGCGTCTGATTGGTCACGCACGTATTGATATTTTGCGGTAGATGCATTTTTGGATCGCGCTCAAACACACGAATTGCACTTAGTACGTAAGGCTAACCATATACAACCCGATATCTATGCCGCCTGAAAGCTGGCTTGCAATAACCGTCCTCTGTGATCTCAAGATTACTGTGCCCACTGCTAAAGGGTGTGTGAAAATATATATTTTTGAGCCTATGAAGCAATTGACTAAGCACCGTCAATAACAGAGTAATCTTAAGGTTAGCTGTTTATATATTTGTAGCATATATAGAGTTTCCTTAAACGAGTCTCGAGATTCTTAATTAATATTGAGGATACAAGACAGGAATCTTGAGAGACATCCGATGTGCAGTAGCTACAGGGTGACAGACTGTCTCCTGCCTTGGCGATGAAAGACCGCTCGTGCAAGTATACCCACACTAGCCTAAACGTATAGGGCCTATGTGAAGTGCAATTATATTTTTAATAAATAAGTTCGTAATCCACTTAATCAAATGAAGATCGATATAGGCAACGTGTAATGGGATTCCACCGTTACGTGCGACGGCCCATTCACAAACGACCTCTTGAAGTCGGGTTGTAGTGGAGCAATATTTAATGACCCCGCGCTAATGTGGATAACTTATGCCTGAAGTTTGTCATTGCATCGACAGTTATTGTCTGTATTACAATGCAGGCGACAATCATTTGGGCTATCGGTTTCTAGTCCTCAGAACAGCTCGCTAAGTCTCTCGGAAGTGATCGTCATTTGGCGTTTTGTATTCCAGAACGTCGAGTATACCAGTTAGGGCTTCAATTATTTCATATATCACACCTATATTCAATCGACCTTCTCGCTTATTGGATGTCCATATATTGGAACAAGCAAAAAAACGGTGAAGTGGTCTATCTACATGGCTGCAAAACCAAAGAACGTGAGACTGCAAAGACACAAGCCGTGGTTCGACAAGGGTGTCGACAAATAAATAAAGTGATATGTCTGTATAGACCCGCCAACTGAACTCCTACAACTGGCGGAATTAAAACGAATATTTAGAAATATGAAGAAAGAAAAGAGACGGCATTACGAGGAACAACGACGCATTAGGCTAATTTCGGAAAGCGTGCGGAAACCATGGCTACTTCTTCCAAGGAGACCAGTGCCTTCAAACCCATTGATAAATGACAAAGAGTGGGTAGTCCACTTTACTTGTCTATTAACGAGAGACGTCATATTGCCAGATCAGGACCTTTTAGAAGAAATTGTTGGGAAATAAGCAGGACCTGATAGTAGTTCTGATGAACACCTGCAGTCTAATATTGACGCGCTATGCCCTATTGTGACAAAACTATACAATTAATGTGTTCGACAAATTCCTGGTGAGTGGCGGCAAAGCTATTTACAGCCTATATTTAAGCGAAAGGGAGATGCAACTGACCCAAATAATTATAGGGGCATAGCACTTACAAGCGTCCTTTACAAGATATTCATCGTCGCTCATAGTTAATCGATTGTACCTTTGCGTAGAAGATAACATTCCGGCAGAACAATACGGTTTTTTAAAGAGGCGATCGACGTCAGATGCAGTTGAATTTGTTTAAAATCATGTATTACATTGTCTCTCTAATGATACGCTGAATGAAAATGACATACGCTGCGTTTATAGTTTTCAAACTGCTTTTGATTGCCTACCAAGGAGCCGTTTTTAAGCACGCTTCGCAAACATTTTAATATTACAGGCCCTCTTTTTAATCTCGTTCATAATTACTAGCCCACAATATATAATTTGGGTGACAAACGGCGACCACTATGTACAAACGCCCGTAACACAAACCATCGGGGTAGCCCAGGGAGACTCATCTAGTCCATTTATTTTATTTTGTATGTAACTGGACTCGCAGACTTACTACGTAATCTTAAAGCCCATTTTGCATTTTAGCCTAGTCATTTTAGCAAAATCTCGTAACCATCTACAGTTTTACCTCAACGAAACTGCGAAGTGGTGCGAAGAAAACAAGCTCAAGATTAACGCTGAAAAGTTACAGGCTTTACGCTTTAGCAGAGGAGGGTCATACGCGGCCAGGGATCATGATGTGTTAGTATATGGAAAACCACTCAAATTGGTTAGCCATTTTTCGTATTTAGGCGTCACACTAACACCCGGGCTCTCCTTTAGCTACATCTGCAATGTTTTTGTTAGGCAATATGCATGATGTGGACGTAAAAACAGCTATAAATTGCTTTAAAATCAAAGCACCTCCTATAGCCACATACTGTCTTTCTACAATTGCATCATACCTGACCCTTAGCCATTTAAAAAGCCTAGACAAGCTAAAGACCAGATATGTTAAGCGTGTTTTGCGGCTTCCAAAGTGCGCGTCGGCAACACTTGCCTTAGAGATGTGCGGAGAGAGAACACTTATTGAACACCTAGCACTTAATAACACACCATTTACAGCGCATATAGACTCATGTCAAACCTATAGAGAGAACAGAAATTTAAAATTCGTAGTTGAGAATTATACTGATGGCCCGGCCTTTTGTTCACATAGATGGAAAGAAGCCATGCAAAAGAACCGCTCGCTAATCTGCCGAATAACCTGGCACGGGTTATTCGGGTTATCCATTACATATGCATGAAGCCAGGCTGTTTTAATATTAAGGAATGTGTTTGTAGCTTTTGCGGAGAGTGTGACATTGGGCGCTATCATATATTTGTGTGTGCAGAAATTTGCGGAACGTCCTTACCATCCCAAGTTAAATACATATTGTGAGACCAAAAAGTCACATTTTGACACCTTGTGAAAATTGAATCAACTGTCTACCAATTTTGGATATAGAATCTAGAAGTATTTCATATATATCGCAGCCTTGTCAGTGCTATCGACTACAATAATCATTTCTTTAGCTGGCAAGGAAATGCCGGTGTTTACACCGAGGCACTCATTTGCACAGCGAAAAAAATCGTTTGGGATCCTGGGTGTCCATTCTTTGCTCAGCTAGTCCTGCGAAGCGATGCTTTGGTACGCTCGCGGGAGAGCCGCGCTAGAGGTGAGAAACGTAGCGTGTTTTTTGTCTGAGAGGTGAAGCTATCTAAAAGGAAATTACTTGCCGGTAAAAAAACGTTTTCTAGTAGACCACGTAAGTAATCCGAATAAGCTCTAGAAAGCTCTTTATTCTTATTTTATATTTATATTCAGCAAAATTAAAGCCGTCTGTCAATAGCTATGTTGTTTCTTATTGTTGCAATGTTAGTTTTGTTGCAGTTGGTTGTACCCTGCTCCAATATGCTATGCAACATATTTATTTTTGATGCTGGCGGCAACTTGCAATCAGACTTGCACAGAAGAGCTTGTAAGGTTAGGTCAGCGATGGGTGGAAGTATTGGTCGTGCTGCATGTAGACCTGAATACTCATGTAACCCTATCATATCAGGGGCGCTTAGTGGTGGGCGCAAGTGGCAACATAAGCGGCCCTGCTGAGGTATCATAAGTTTCCTTACCAGTCCTTCTGGCAGCACGGTCGCTGACTCTCAGCGGTTTAGTTTATTAGCTACTCTCAATGAATATCGTACAAAGAAAATTCGATACACGACAGAGATCAAACTGACGCCACCGCCGACAATCATGACTCGCGCATCAGCCCCTGAACCACACGAAAATCCTCATCGCATGTTAGCGCCAAGTCTAAAATATTACGTGCACGTTTCTGGCTGCGTGACGGACTGTTGGCATACCGGGAATAGCTGTTGACGACTTATAAGCAGCTAAATCGCACGAAGGTTAAAGAAGGTCTTAACGGGGAACAGTAATCATGGATTTAGGGTTAAGACATTTAACGGCATTGACGTCGGGGATATGAATATCAGTAGCCACATCAGAACAGCAGTTTTTTTGTTTGTTTTTTTTGCAATCCCCGCGACGCCCAGACGCCTTTGCAAAAAACGTTAGAATTTCCACCATAAGTTATTAAATCTGCATATGATATAGTTTTATCTTTCGCGTGCGTTTCAGATGCATATCAGGTGGACAGGGTTAATGGATATAAATCCCTCGTTCTTGATTAAGCGAGCCGCGCTGAGAGACATACAGTTGAGGAAATTGTGTTGTGCCAATGTTTACGTATGTGTCAAATCGTTTATAGAGATGCGAGCATCGAGGCACACACTGTCGCGGTAAATTTTAGTAAGTCTTAACTTACGTCCGCGGTCCCGGAGGTCCATAATCGATGCGTCAATTGTCCAAATGTGACTACTGAATGAATCACTCACAGTCAATGTGAGAAACGGTATGCTATCAGTTTAGAAGTGCTCTTAGACCTGTTTTGCAGTGACATCTTTATTTACGTCAGATATTAAAGTATCTTTAGTTTGTATGTTACATCGAGATGCAGGAAGTAGGCTGATTTTAATTGATGCAGTCGTTTTCCTCATTTAATTGCGCTATATCAGTTGCCACGATTCGTGGCAGCACCTGCGGGGCAATTCATCAATGTCGTCCCTTCAGACGTTTATCCATTGGCAGCACGTCAAGTGGCCAGCTCGGCACATGCATATGCACATTGTCACTTTCATATGTCTCTTGCAAGAAAGACGACGACAAGACACGCTTTTAATCTAAAGCAGTTTTTGCTCCTCCAACAAGTTTGAATACCTGCGCTGGGCGCGTCGACCAGTGGCGAGATAAGAGTTAGCAAGGGCTCTTTTGTATTCAATTTTGACGAAACAATGACGCTGGCAATATTGCACGAATGCTATGTCAGCAACCATAACAATACAATACTAATACGAAAACTATGTCATAACCATAACTCGCGCATTAAAGGTCCAAGAAGTGTGATCTCGCTGCGCCTTGCATGCTTCTTTTCTTAATCAACCTATCCCAAATTGACTACCCAAGAATTTTCAGAAGCCCCCTACGGACAAGAGGCACAGCCGTCAAAGAATTTAGAGATCGTGGCAATACGACTGTCGTCAGTAACACATTCCCTCTCAACATATGATTTAAATTTTGGACAATCTGATTTACTGACATGCAACACGCATAAACACCTGCAGATTCGTCATGTCTTTTCTCTAAAGCCCTCTTGCTTTAAGAGCGATGTCTCGGCGAACTAAATATTTGACGCCGATCTGTTTTACAAAAACTTAGGGTGAATTATGGTCTATCGTTTGCTAAACGATCAATCAACGGCCGGATGACTTGCCGCCTATAGCATTAGCCGAGCTTGCTGACGTTGTAGCCGGGCCACTGTCACTTACACTAGTCACTTATACTTGTAGTTACATGCAGCTTTGACGAGGCTCAAGTCACATTGCCGCCCCCTGAGTAAATTGTAACAACATTATATTTGAAAAAAAATCAATAAATTTGCCCTAAAACGCAATCTGATTGTCGTCCGGTGGCGTAAGAGACTATTCCCTGTCATGTGATGAAAAAGTTTATTGAATCCATGTCTCTACAGGGTAATGGCCTACCGGATTCATAGCAGCATGAAGCCATAAACGAAAAATCGACGGCTATATAACTTCTGCAAGTAGCCCATGATTGGGCCTTCTCTATTTTGGTATGACGCTTAGCCAAAAATTACCGGAATCGCTAGTTCTCAGCAAACATGTATCGCTCTCGCATTGCTTTTTAAGATAGGCCCCATAAATACAAATGTGCAACGGTGGGGATCGAACCCGTACTACACCCTTGTGTCTGCTCCATACTCGGGCTGTCTTTTTTTTTATCTGACTTCGATCGTGTTGATGAAGTTTGCTTTTTTATTGAATTTGTCGTCAAAGTAGGAGATTTATTATCAGAATAAGTTTTCTGTTATTATACTGTCGAAAGGAGCCCCCTGTTATAAACATATTGTGCTCGACCCTGGCAAATAATTTTACTGTCTTCGTCCCACTTACAAGATGTGCACCGACGCCCATAAGACTGAAACGTAATAAACTAAATGACATTTTCGTTCCGAAATCTGATTTAGACAATGCGCAATGTTCTCGGAATGGTGAAGCAGGTTAATGGAAACTGGTTACGCTTCAAACTATTTCTGATATTTTCCTATTCTGACAAAGATATCAATTGGAAAAAGACCATAGCACAGTGGAGGTAATGCAAACAACGATTTGCAAGTAGGGCCACATTCTTACGTATATACGCCCGGGTTATATTTGTAGGGGAAAAATAACACTAAGCCGCAAGGTAAATAATATTTAGCTATATTCTATTAGCATGAGTATTTTCAGAGGTTTATTTAATGTGTTCTCACGCACGTCAGTTTACTCAACACAACTGAATAACCATTGAGATTTTGGTTTGCCGGTTTACCCATCAGAGTACACATTTTCTTGCATTGCAGGTGACGTTGGACATGCTTAGCTTGCTATGGCCGAGTATCCACCTGGGATGGGCCAGATGTATCTTTTTAGCCGGGAGTCTGCCACCAATGTCACATTTCTCTCCGAGTCATATGAGTAACGATATTGTGGTATATCGCACAGATACATCACGGTAATTGCAGCGTACATTCGCAAGTTGATGGCATTGGCTAGCGCTCTTGATAGTCCCTTTGCGGTGGTCAAGGACATGACTCCAGTATAATGTTGCTAGCACACTCTCGTGTCATGTTGAAACCTTCGAAACAAGGAGGCGATAGGAAGGCAAAGTCTATCCCTATGTATAACTATTTTTTGTTGGTCGGTTGACTGCTTTACTTGGCTTTGGGTCGGTGCAGAGGAATTCGACCTACGTACACTTACCATGTTTTACTTGACAGGCGGCTTCATATTTGGTGTACGGACATGTTTGAGACTAATTCATTATATGCGATGTCAAGCCTTGTTTGAAGTATCGTGCCCCAGCACTGCATCTCAACAAAAACCTATTTATTGTCGCTCGACGTGAGCGGCAAGAGGCGTAGCTAGATCTTGTCTAGAATCAAATCGATCGTGCTTGACTAAAATCCTTACGCTAACGTTGCCTACTCAGTTTGCCTTCCGAAGAATTCACCAGCTGCCTCGTCAAGGCGAGTTGTTTTATAATCGCTTGCAAAAGCTTTTTACTTAGCTCACAGAAGCGTTAGTGCAAACCAAACTCTTTTGGACGTTGGACTCTTTCGGCGTGTGTGTGCCGCCCCTAGAACTGGAAATTAGGCAAGTACCTCAAATGGCTAGAGAAAAGTTTTTCAAATTTTGCCTATATAGGACCTTCCAAGCAATTTGTTCTTGAGTCGAGTGGATTTGCCTTGTTTGTCGTTCTTTCGTAGAATTGCTCCGACATCGCATCTTTTTATCTACAATTAGGTGTGACAATGTACAGGGCATGTAGTAAATATTGTCAAAATGTACGTTACTGTTGCTGTTATATGTTTGCCTATCACCGAAATTGATGTTTGCATTGGTCTTACATGAGGGGTGTCGAAGTGGCTTACGGCATGCGAACTAAAATTGCGTGTAGATCTAGCAAGAGATTTATTGCAAAGGCGTTTGACGATCAGTCTCAGTTCGATATGGTAGAGCGAATTGCAAAGGTTGCCTTTGACTAGTTAAAGATACTTTAATCGACACACGTCGCAGAGTGACTGGTTTTGATGTGCCGATGCGCTGAAGCGCTCCGCGGTTAAGTTTAGGACATACGATTGAATCCCATAACGTACAGATCGTACTAGCCAATAAATGCATACTGAAGGCTTGTCTTTGCTAGACGTAACACGTGGCGACTTTTACTCTATACTCTATGCCATACAGAACGGACGCTGATGCCGGAAAACTGCGTCGTCGACATTGGAGACCGATCTCACCTGGTATGAATTGTTTGACTAAATCCACACCACAAATACGCACGTTCATTTTCTTCTTCTTCTGTACTATACTCTTGTATACATATTCTTCTTCTTAACTTCTCTTTTCGAAGTAGGCACAACGCAGATCCGATCGCCGACAACAATCATCGTGACATAGACTCAGATTACATATCAATGCACACATCTATACAGTCAGCGATGTCTTGGGCCGATGTCTATTCCGCCCGCATTGTGTGGGACCTGTCGTCGTGGCGGGGAAAGTGAGCCAGCCGTCTCAAAGGAAAGGTCTCTGACCCGTTTAGCGGGCCGAAAACTTTTTGAACTGAGACTCCCTTGTTCTTGGCTAATGACGCCGACGCCGGCTACGACGACAACAACGAAAGCAACAACAATGGCACTGCCTTAGCAGCTGTGAGAGACCCAACAGCGGTTGACAAGACCTACTGACGCGAAGGCGCGAGAGATCGATGGTAATACAGACAATGTAGGGAGGGGTTCTATTCTATTGGCTTTGGCAGTAACCTATCAGATGGATCTAAATCGCCACAGCAGGCTACATTTACAGCTTGCTGAAGTAGTCCTTCACTCCAGTGCACTAGCTCGACGTTTGGTGTGTTGTATTGTTCCTTTGTGCGAATCTCAGTAACGATTTAATCAGACCAAATCTGGACAGGCGATCAGTTAGTTGCTCAGTCGATCTTAGTATTCAGGTGCTAAATCTGCGCCAAGCCGCCCTCCGCTTTGTTGTCCAAGCGGGCATAATCTTGTTAAGGAAAGGGAATTTGATACAGCTACCGATGTTTCTTACAGTCAATGAGTAAATCCGTTGGCAAACCTAATAAGAGTCAATATCAGCAACCACCGGGCCATTTCAGATTAAAAATGAATCCTCTTGCTGGGTTTAAGAACAAATCTAAAAGATCCACATCAACTGTTTTTAATGACCTAAATAGCATTATAGGCTGCACTCTTTGGCCCATGCTAAGAGCTATCTACCCAGTATCTGAAGTAAAAAAAAAAATATATATATATATATATATATATATATATATATAATATATATATATATAGTGGTCTAATTAGGTACGTTCTCATATAGGCTCAAGCCGTAATAAGGTGTGACGGTGTGAACGCCAGACCATTAGCCCATCGCTTGCCGAATTTCAGGCACTTGTAACACAAACGATGGTGTAATTATGTCGATTATTTAGTTAAAATAGGTCATGTTATAATCGTAGCGTATCTATTCATTTTTTTTGCGTTGCGCTACTTTCAGAGTTTGATAATTACAATATGCAGCGTTAGAACGTTCGTGATCACCCAGTAGATCCGCACGTTGCATTTCACTTATACCATGTGTTTGACAGTTTACATTTCTGTACCATACTTTACACAGTCAACGGTTGAAATCACCCTAGTACCTGGCAGGCATCGTTCGTTTCCGGGCCAGATGTCAATAGTACTAACAAAAGCAATAGTTTGTCAACCGGCATTTTATTGAATGATCATAATAAATTCTGTGCGCACGCTGTCCAAGCCGCAGCGGCTCTCTGAAGGAAAGCCTTAGGCGTCCTTCCTGTGGCATATTGGGCGGGTCTGGTTGCTACTACAGCGTAGCTGCTACACACACAATAAATATTTATTTACGGTATTGTGTACTTTTTTAGCTGCATAACTGCTATAATGCAGTGGATATAGAATACAAACGATCTCCTTCGACCAACATTGTCATTCGAGAAATGTCTCGTTACTCGCATTATGAATTGGACCTGTACAGTTCTAGGAGACTGCGTTTTGCAGCTCCTTCTTAAAAGTATTTTAGTACTGGACGGTCTTGCTTGACTTGAAAATGTCATGCCTCTATTTCGCTAATCTATACAACAAACAGAATAAGCGCCGTTTGGAACTCCTGCTTTCTTCCAGGATCTCTTTGTCGCTTCCATTTCTTCAGGCTACATTTTCTGTCTAAGCTGATATTAGCGTACAGGCTTATTGTATTCATATGAATCATGCGGCATTTGGCTAGCAGATTTCTCAAATACGCTCAATATCAGCTCCAGCAGTAGAGGCAGAGCGTATTTCGTTGTCACAATCAACGAAGGCAACGTTCAACGATAGCATATACCTATCAATGCACATGAGGCAAAACGACGCAGCGTTTCATCACTATAATAGATAAAACATGCTAGTCCATTCAGCATTTCTTGGCATTTGGGTTGACAATTTGAGAATCTGATCAATCACTTTCGTCGAAAAATCAAAGCGGATTAGCATACACTTTCACCTGGCGATTCGCGTATGCGCACCACGTACCAAGCCAGCCTTTGAAATTTCAGAGATACATTTTATACGCCTACTAAAACTATATATTTGACTAATTTCTTGCTACGGGCCGCCGTTTTGGTTTTAATTCGTACCTAAATGACCAATTTCATACTTTCCTTCATTGCTAGATAACTCTGCAGAAGAAACCGTTAAATGCTGCGCGTTACTTCAGTGTCCAGCATCTGACGGAGTTGTACTGCGCTAGATGACACTTGCAGATATGTAATAGCATGCTCGAATGTCGCAGTCCTCTGGCTTTGTTTGCATTCGGCTATGGTGTCCGATTTTAGCGGGTAGGACTGGCTATCGGTTCGTTCCTCAGTGAGTCGTTTGCAGTAAAGCTGGGGTCTCGTTATTTCAGTTAGGCTTTTCGGTGCGAGCTCTCTCAATCTCCGCTTAGTCCAGCTTGGCATACTCTATCTACTAGTGTGCGATGCCCTTCGTGCAATAGGATAGTCTATCTTCTAACGTAGGCAGGGTAGTTTACCTTCTAACGTCTTCTAACGTATAAAACACACGCAACAATAGTTGTCACTACAAGGCGTTAAGGGCAGCTAGAGAAAGTGAATAAGATAGCGTTGACAAGGAGCACAAGCGGTTCCGCACAAGAGGTTGCCCGCAAGCCGAGAAGCCGGGTTCTGTGTCCGAGTGTACGTGTGTAGGCGGGTGGGCGCGCCAGGCCAGAGAGTTATCGGCACTCTCGAGCATTTGCAAGCTGACCTGGAGTAGGCAACCAAAGCAAGCGATAAGCATAGATACGTTACTTGGTTACAGCAAAGCCATTAGGCCATGAACGGATAAACCGCGCATACGCGCATAGGGCTGTTGACACAACACCTGCAGGTACCGAGTAGGCGGGGGGTTGTCCAGCTTTAGCTGCTTTAGCCTCACAACGGCTATCTACTCATCCTGCGACCAACATTTCTCTCTCTCTCTCGCACCCACACTAAAACACGCTCAGTCTCTCTCTCTCTCCCTCTCTTGACGCACAAGGCGCTGCACTTTGACGTGGCCAACGAGCCCTAGCCGCTCTTGTGTTTTGTGCTGTGCGCTTCTCATGCAGGCTACTATACGAGCACTGGTCACGGGCAGGCGCACGTCTTTCGGGGCCATCTGTTCTCTTTTTTTCTCTTCGTCGTCTCGTCGCGTCTTTCCTTCCGCCTTCGCAAGCCCCCGTGTCCGGGGCCCGCGTGAGTGGTGCCCTAGTGATTCCCACGCCTCACCCCCCCCCCCGCCCCGGCCCACGTCCCATCCCAGCCGCCGGACTCGCCCCGCCCCAATGTCGACGACGTTCCGAGGACGGCGGCAACGAAGGGCAACCTCTGGGCCCTCTCCGAAGGAAAGGGCGCTGAACACCGTCGCAAGCAGCGGGCCTTTCGCAGAGCCGACTGCGGCCTCGGCTCGGGAAGGTGGGCGCAGAGCAGACGAGGCTCCTGCGGCTGCGTTGCCATCCGTACCGGCCAACATGTGACACTATGATACGCTAAAGCGAGCATTGTTTTGCTATCGTGGTGATCAGGGCTCACGTGAACGTCATTGTAGCCCTTCCGATTGTGGCTAACGGGGATTTTAGTGGTTGCGGCAGTGATGAAGATGGTAGTTGTGGTTGTGGAGGTGGAAGTGGAAGTGAGGTTCTGGTACGGCTGTCACAGGTGCTGTCAGTGAGTGTTGGGCACGTGTGCATGTTGTTTACGTGGGTGTTTATGCACTCTTTGTACAAACTAAAGTAAATAGCGATGATTATACAATTCTGTTAAGTGATGATTTTAGTCGTAGATGTCCGTGACGGCAACCAGCTGTAAACGGTGAAACTGGCAATCGTTGTGTTGTTGTTCTGGAACTGCATCTTTTTTACTTTTCGGTAGTTTCTGCTCGTGTTAGGCACGTCATCGAGTTAGACGACCGTACGGACGGACGAACAGACACACCGACTTGCAGACAGACAGTTTATCTGTGTCATCAGTGTCGCTGACGACCAGTGAATAAGTAAGTAGTGAGTGAGTGAGTGAGTGAGACGTCGAAAGCAAGCTCTTGGAATCCGCCTTTTCCCTTCTCGGCCCTTTTCTTGCTCTTCGATAAGGGAGCAAATATCATGCGTGCGATGCGAGACAGCCTCAATCGGCGGCGCATCTAAGTCTGAACTCGACGACCTCAGTGGACGCTGCCGTTCTGTGCAACACAGAGGTATGTGTGGGAGCTATTCGTAAAGCGAAACGCCGTAGTGCCCTCGAGGGAAGTTCACCATCAGTCCCCGCTGTTCGAATACGCCGGTCGAACAGCAGCTACTCGTGCTGCTGCTCCTACAACATCTGCTTCGACGACGGCGCCGACGACGAAGACGGCGTCAAGCATTAGTCGCTGTTCGAAACACAACGAAGCATGCCGGCGGGAAAATAACACCACACACCGAACACAGGTTGGTGTTGTCCCTGTTTTGACTTGGTCCTCACAGCGGGGTTGTCGCAACCCGGCCAAACGACAACAGTCCCAACAAATTTGTCAAACTTGACCAGCATACGAGTGAGTTGTTCGGGGCGAACCATTGAGGACTCATCTTGTTGAGGTCAGTCAGTCTAGACTGACTGTCCTCAACAAGATGAGTCCTCGACGACATACACCGGTGCGATTGACAACATACAGGAAGCCCGCAGAGGAACGGCTGTAGAAGCATATTGCTATGGACTCTAGAACTAAACTCAAACGCAACCATGGCGGTGGTCATCTTTAGCAGAGATGTATATATGATATATATATATATATATATATATATATATATTAATGGCAATTAGCAAACTGTTTGGAGTGGTACTGATCCTAACTTCATTTCGTCCTGAGAGGCGGGAAAACCAACGCCATGCCACTTCTTAGCAACTAAATGAATTATGAACCAGCGGGAATGGCGGATTTGAGTTTCCATGTTGGTGGGAATAAATACAGGTTTTGCGGGTTCCACACTAGTTGCTGCAAGCTGCCAACGGCGCAAATACGTCAAGCATTCCCGAAATATTTTAAAAGGCATTTATTTGGACGTTATGTAAAGGTAAAACTCTGGTTACAAGATTGTTATATTATATTGTTTAATTCCTATCCCAATACTTATATATAACTAGTCTGCTTGCAACTTTAGCATTGCTTAGCCTGTGCCTGGGGAAGAAAACAAAAATAACTGGCCAAATTGAAGATTGATGTATTATTATGATGTAAACCATTTTTCTTGATCACGTCAGGCCATACAGTGCTTAGGGACATCTGGTGTCAGATATTGTTCTTTAAAATTCTTCTTCTTTTTCATGCTTTCTCATCTAAGCATGTTGTCTCAAGTGCGTAGATCTTACTGCCATGATAGTGCAGGTTGAATGAGCGACACAAGAAGTAGAATAGAAGTACTCCACGTTCCAATTGCTAGACGACGTAAGCAGGTGTGACGCCTTTCCGCGCCCAACGAATATTCCCATGAGCCCATTAGCAATTGGCAGTGTAGTGTACTCGGAGCCGATCTCTGAGCCATGTTATCTGAGCGAGAGTACTCGACCCGCCGTGCCTACCGAACTCGGGGCCCCGTAGCGGCGGGCCACGTGGGCGTTCTCTCATTCAATTATCATGTCCCATTTTCCCGGGATCCGTTTTCCTCTTCCTTGTCCTCCTTCTGCTCCTGCTTCTCCTCGTCTTGCCGCGCCATATCTTATCCGGCGTTATTTCCCTACTGAGGGTACGATTTTTCATAAGCCGCTGTCGTCGCTGGCATCGACGCGGAGCGCACAAACACGCACACAC